>CANXYC010609709.1:0-10811 GCA_948193065.1 Aleurites moluccanus | reverse complement strand
TTAGTTTTAGGTGTTATTTAAGGGATTATATTAGTTTTGATTTGTTTCTCTATTTAAGTTAGTTTTGATTTATTTTCTTATTTATGTAAATCTGGTGATTTGTTTCCTTTTGGGAATAAATTACCATATTATATTCTAGGGTTTTTTGAAAGTTATTTCTTATATATACTTATGTAAACCTTAAGGTTGGGGGAGCTTGGATTTGAATTAAAAATAATCTTTCTGTTTGAAAGTTGCTTCTTCCAATTTTCTGTATTCTTTTGAATCAACGAATTTTGATGCCTATTTCCTGATATTTCTAAAATCAACAGGTTATAGAAGATTATTTTCCGGTATTCGTGCGTGAATCAACAGGTTATAATAAAATTTCATTTTTCCATTGATATTCTGCTGCGTCACAAAACCAAGATTGGAGTAAGCTTTGGTGCACCCTATGCTACTGCCCAAAAAATGACATTTCATCATTCAGCCCCAATGAACCCAATACCTACTCAAATACCACCCTTATACTCCCATTAGAAGTTCCATCAAGTTTGGTAGCCATTGGATTCCATTTTGGTCTTTCAATTTGAAGACCGAAATCCAAAACCCTAACTTGCAAATTAGGGATTTTGCCAATTTCGGATTGGGGTTCCCTTTGGACTGAAATTGCAGCTTGGATTGGGAAGAACATCACTTGTATTAGGCTAGAAATACATCATTTGGTATTAGATCTCTTGGTTGAAGCTTGGTTGGTAAGGATTCCACCTCTTGAAACGTGTATTATTGATATTGTTAAGCTTGTTGCAATGGAGTTACTTGGGTTAGTTCAAATATATTTTGTTTGAGTGTTGAAGGGCTATTTTGTGTTGTTAGTTGCAAGTTGTTTTGGTTACTATAGCTCTTTGGGAGATAGCCAACATGAATATTAGAAAAGAGTTGAGTGAAATGAAAGAACAAATGGGAGAGGTTGTGAACATGCTCAAGCTGAATTTGGAGAACATGAAAATGATGCACTCTATACAATCCTCTTCAAACCCTAGCCAACAGCCTTTCCACCACACATACACACCTCCCATAACTACCTTAAACCCTCACTCTTACACACCACCAGCCCCAACATACCATATTGCCCCCATTTACACCTCAGCCCCATTACACACCACCCCATATCCATACACATCACAAACCGTAGACACCAATAAAACTACACCACCATATTCATCTAACTTAGCAAGAGCCAACATAGTACCCGCATACTACCCACCACCACCACCACCTCCGCCCACTATAAACCCCACACTTACTCTACCAATCCATATACATCAAGTTCCACCACCCCCTAACCCACCAAGACCTCCACTCCAACAAAATTACCCACCACCTCCACCTACGCTGAGGGCACCGAATCCTCAAGGCCTTGAGCTTGAACAAGCCTCTTTGCATGAAGATAGTGACGTGAAAGATTAAAAACTGAATGACTCAACTTGTCAAAGGTATAAACACTTGCATATTGAATGTTTAATGCATGAGATGAAGGATATTGAAGAGAATGAAGTTACCTCTACATTTTTGCTCCAAAGGGAACTTATTGCACCACAATTTAAGGTAGAAAAAGTAAAAGAATTGATGGAAAAATTCATTGAAGTCGAGCAGCCCCTTAATCACCCCTTTGTTCTTTCGAAAGTTACTCCAAATGGCAATAAACATGAAGAGGAATCACAGACCTATTATACTATCAATGTGAGATTAATCTCGGTAGTTTTAGATGAAGAATGCTTCATGGATGTTGCATTAACCAAGCCAAAAGAAAGTTTGGAGTTGATTCTTCATTCTCACCTTCAAGAAAACTCAATGATAGAATTTGGCCAAGGTATGGACTTCCTCATTTCAAATCTGAATTCCTTGGTAGCATTGGATTTAAATGGTGAAGAAAATTTTGCTTTGATATTATTGTTGAATGGTTGTGATTGGAATGAACTTTCATGGATTTTTTAGCATGCTAGGCCAAACTTGTATAGAATGATCCACATGCCGGTTTATATGTCTACAATGGATATTGAGTTGTTCTTTGAAAGTCACTTGAAATGTGAGGTAATGCAAAAGGATTGGAGAAAGAAAAGGAAGTTTTGATTATGATGCTTTCTTTTATTCATTTTGGGTGGGTCAACTATTTTGAATACATGGACATGAATGGAGTTCTTTATCATGGGAATATGGATTTTAATTCTGAATTTTTGGGTTTGTGGAATACAAATGAAATATTCAACATGGGAAAAGATGTGCATACAACCTCTCTTATGAATACTTTTGAGTGGAGCATGATGAAGGTTTTGGTTTCTTGTATGAACAACTAATCAGATTTGGGGGCAAATCTTTTTCAAGAAGAGGAGTATGATGTATTTCAAGGGTGCAATGGTCTATCCCTCAATGTTCAAATTCAAGAGATGATCTTATCATTGCCACTTCCATCAAATCATGAGCAAAATGTGAAGAAAATATCCAAATATGCAGCATCAAACTCAATCAATGATGTGTTGCCTTTTACATCAACTCCTACATCACCAAAAAAGGAGCCCCCAAATTTGGCCCACACTAATATATGCATGAAGCCCAAGAATTCAGCCCATATTACAAAGTATTGTGAGCCTTCCCCAATCTCATTTGGGCTTACTATGATCATCCAAGAAGAAGAAGCCCATTGCCCCTCCAATTGAAGTAGTTTTGGCTCACATCAATAAAGGATCAGATTTGTATTTTTTATTTTGGTGCATAAAAAAAGTTTAAGCATGCAAGGGCTAACCTATCTCCATTCACATAAAAGATTAGTATTTTTTAAAGGAATTCAGAAATTTGTGTATAGAAATTCAGCTTTTTCATAAAGCATTTTCACCTTTTGAATTTATTACCTGTTTTGGCTAAACATACTTTTTGGTAGCCAAAAGCATATCGGTCTAACACCCAAACGGGCTATTTGTCTTCTTTTCTATTTGGGTTTTATTAAATTATTGTTATAGCTTATAATAGGCTGAATGTAAGAGAAACAAATCAGATGATGTATGAATGAACAAGTATTTTCATTTCCTTTCAATTCAAGTCACTTACTTATTTTGTTCTTTAATTTTAAGTCCAATTTTCACTACCTGAATATTTTATTTATTGTTCTTCAATTGATTACAGTTTATATGTTCTTTGAATGTTATTTGAATTCCTTTTGATAACCCCTTTAAGCCTTGCACGATTTTTATGTATCTTCTTCTTCTTCTTCCTTGTATTAAACAAGCCCAAAACTCCATTAAAGCACCACCAAGCTTCTGCCCAAAATTCACCAACACCTAAAATGTGTTTCATCACCCTTAACCACCTTAGAATAACCCCAAAAGACCTCATATGAAGTTTCATAATCATTGGAACTCAGCAACTACCCTACCTCCCCAAAATCAAATCCAAACTCACCACACAAGCCTAGCTACTGCCCAAATTTGCCCATTATCCAAACTCATCCAAAATCCTTGAAACCACCACCAAACCTCTTCTAATAGTCTAAAAAAAAGTCCTTTAAAGTTTCAACTCATTTGGAGTTTATTTGCCTAGGAAACCAAAACCAAGCCTAGAATAAGCTTTGGTGCACCATATGCTACTGCCCAAAAATGACATTTCACCATTCAGCCCCAATGAACCCAATACCTACTCCAATCCCACCCTTATAATCCGATTAGAAGGTCCATCAAGTTTGGTAGCCATTGGATTCAATTTGGTCTTTCAATGAAATCCAAAACCCTAACTTGCAAATTGGGGATTTTGCCAATTTCGGATTGGGGTTCCCTTCGGACTGAAATTGTAGCTTGGATTGGGAAGAACATCACTTGTATTAGGCTGGAAATACATCATTTGGTATCAGAGCTCTTGGTTGAAGCTTGGTTGGTAAGGATTCCACCTCTTGAAACTTGTATTGTTGATGTTGTTAAGCTTGTTGCAATGGATTTACTTGGGTTAGTTCAAATATATTTTGTTTGAGTGTTGAAGGGCTATTTTATGTTGTTAGTAGCAAGTTGTTTTGGTTACTATAGCTCTTTGGGAGATAGCCAACATGAATATTAGAAAAGAGTTGAGTGAAATGAAAGAACAAATGGGAGAGGTTGTGAACATGCTTAAGCTGAATTTGGAGAACATGAAAATGATGCACTCTATGCACTCCTCTTCAAACCCTAGCCAACAGCCTTTCCACCACACATACACACACCCCATAACTACCTTAAACCCTCACTCTTACACACCACCAGCCCAAACATACCATACAGCCCCCATTTACACCTCAGCCCCATTACACACCACCCCATATCCATACACATCACAAACCATAGCCACCAACAAAACTACACCACCATATTCATCCAACTTAGCTAGAGCCAACATAGCACCAGCATACTATCCACCACCACCACCTCCGCCCATTATAAACCCCACACTTACTCTACCAATCCATAGACATCAACCCCCTAACCCACCAAGACCTCCACCCCAACAAAATTACCCACCTCCTTCACCTAGGCTGAGGGCACCGAATCCTCAAGGCTTTGAGCTTGAACAAGCCTCTTTGCATGAAGATAATGATGTGAAAGATTCAAAACTGAATGACTCAACTTGTCAAAGGTATGAACACTTGCATATTGCATGTTCAATGTATGAGATGAAGGATATTGAAGAGAAAGAAGTTACCCCTACATTTTTACTCCAAAGGGAACTTATTGCACCCGAATTTAAGGTAGAAAAAGTAAAAAAAAAAAATGGTGGAACAAGTCATTGAATTCGAGCAGCCCCTTAATCACCCCTTTGTTCTTTCTAAAGTTACCCCAAATGGCAAGAAACATGAAGAGGAATCACAGACCTATTGCACTATCAATGGAAGATTAATCTCGATAGTTTTGGATGAAGAATGCTTCATGGATGTTGCATTAACCAAGCCAAAAGAAAGTTTGGAGTTGATTCTTCATTCTCACCTTCAAGATAACTCAATGATAGAATTTGGCCAAGGTATAGACTTCCTCATTTCAAATCTGAATTCCTTGGTAGCATTGGATTTAAATGGTGATGAAAATTTTGCTTTGATATTATTGTTGAATGGTTGTGATTGGAATGAACTTTCATGGATTTTTGAGCATGCTAGACCAAACTTGTATAGAATGATCCACATGTCAGTTTATATATCTACCATGGATATTGAGTTGTTCTTTGAAAGTCGCTTGAAATGTGAGGTAATGCAAAAGGATTGGAGAAAGAAAAGGAAGTTTTGATTATGATGTTTTCTTTTATTCATTTTGAGTGGGTCAACTATTTTGAATACATGGACATGAATGGAGTTCTTTCTCATGGGAATATGGATTTTAGTTCTGAATTTTTGGGTTTGTGGAACACAAATGAAATATTCAACATTGGAAAAGATGTGCATACAACATCTCTTATGAATACTTGTGAGTGGAGCATGGTGAAGTTTTTGGTTTCTTGTATGAATAACCAATCAGATTTGAGGGCAAATCTTTTTCAAGAAGAGGAGTATGATGTATTTCAAGGGTGCAATGATCTATCCCTCAATATTCAAAGTCAAGAGATGGTCTTATCATTGCCACTTCCATCAAATCATGAGCAAAATATGAAGAAAATATCCAAATATACAGCATCAAACTCAATCAATGATGTGTTGCCTTTTACATCAACTCCTACATCACCAAAAAAGGAGCCCCCAAATTTGGCCCACACCAATATATGCATGAAGCCCAAGAATTCAGCCCATATTACAAAGTATTGTGAGCCTTCCTCAATCTCATTTGGACTTACCATGATCATCCAAGAAGAAGAAGCCCATTGCCGCTCCAATTAAAGTAGTTTTGGCCCATATCAATAAAGGATCAGATTTGTGTTTTTTATTTTGGTGCATAAAAAAAGTTTAAGCATGCAAGGTCTAACCTATCTCCATTCACATGAAAGATTAGTATCATTTAAAGGAATTCAGAAATTTGTGTATAGAAATTCAGCTTTTTTATAAAGCATTTTCTCCTTTTGTCTTTATTACCCATTTTGGCTAAACATACTTTTTGGTAGACAAAAGCATATTTGTCTAACACCCAAACGGGCTATTTGTCTTCTTTTCTATTTGGCTTTAATTAAATTATTGTTATAGCCTATAATAGGCTGAATATAAGAGAAACAAATCAGATGATGAATGAATGAACAAATATTTTCATTTCCTTTCAATTCAAGTCATTTACTTATTTTGTTCTTTAATTTTAAGTCCAATTTTCAATACCTGAATATATTATTTATTGTTCTTCAATTGATTTCAGTTTATATGTTCTTTGAATGTTATTTGAATTCCTTTTGGTAACCCCTTTAAGCCTTGCACGAATTTTATGTATCTTCTTCTTCTTCTTCCTTGTATTAAACAAGCCCAAAACTCCATTAAAGCACCACCAAGCTTCTGCCCAAAATTCACCAACACCTGAAATGTGTTTCATCACTCTTAACCACCTTACAATAACCCCAAAAGACCTCATATGAAGTTTCATAATTATTGGAATTCAGCAACTACCCTACCTCCCCAAAATCGAACCCAAACTCACCACACAAACCTAGCTACTGCCCAAATTTGCCCATCATCCAAACTCATCCAAAATCCTTGAAACCACCACCAAACCTCTTTTAATAGTCTAAAAAGAAGTCCTTTAAAGTTTCAACTCATTTGGAGTTCATTTGCCTAGGAAACCAAAACCAAGCCTAGAGTAAGCTTTGGTGCACCCTATGCTACTGCCCAAAAAATGACATTTCACCATTCATCCCTAATGAACCCAATACCTACTCCAATCCCACCCTTATACTCCCATTAGAAGGTCCATAAAGTTTGGTAGCCATTGGATTCCATTTGGTCTTTCAATTTGAAGACCAAATTCCAAAACCCTAACTTGCAAATTGGGGATTTTGCCAATTTCGGATTGGGTTCCCTTTGGACTGAAATTGCAGCTTGGATTGGGAAGAACATCACTTGTATTAGGCTGGAAATACATCAGTCAATGTTGCACCATAACCTAGCCAATTTGTCCATCCTTTGATGCACATTAAGTGTTTGATGAAATGTCTAGTTCATTTTGCCATAGGCCTATCACTTGTTTCATCCATAGGCCTACCATTTGAATACCATCATCGCCAGCGACATTGTCATGCCAATTGTGCCAGCCTTTGTTCATGTATGGCCAACCTATGTTCCATCCCATTGTTAATTGCCAAACCTATTGCTATTGTATATCTACTTAGTATTGCTAATCCATTGTTAAATTGCAACTTGATTTGATTGATATTGAGTTATTGATACTTGGTGATACCATTATTGTTTAATGGTATCTATTGACTTGTTCTATATCTATTATGGCTCAAATGTGATTTGACAGAGCTGCCTCTCTCCGATAGGGTAGTAGGTACATACTGTTGGCAATGTGCACATTGTATAATGATACCCTAGCTGGGAAAGGTTAACAGTCCTAGCCATAAGACCTGATCCATCTTATGTTTGCTGATACATAATATATACATGCATTTCATGGCCCTTTATCTGTCTTATCCATGTGATATATTCTCTATTGACCTGATTATTACTTCTACAGTCATCTACTGTAATTTGATTCTATATTCTAACATTCTTGAGCAGATTGATATCATTGGTTCTTCTGCCTATCATTTATTGATATTCCAGTTTTTGTTTATGACAGATGAATATTAGATTCACTGCATATCTTATATACTCACCCTTTTATTGTTTTCCCTTTCCAGGTGCAGAGCAGGAGGCAAAATCCCACCTATTGATATCTCTGTGGATTTCTGCTACTTGAGTGATAGTGTAATTATATTAAACATTGTATTTTGTATGTTTATATTTTATTTGCTTCATGGGTTGTATAATGATATAGTTAGTTTATGAATATGTATGTATGACTTATTATGGACTATAATTAATGATATGGTATGTGATGATGATAATTACAACCAATAGCAATATGAATTGTAGACAAATTATAAAATGTCAGAATGAATAGTAACAAAGTAATTGATTAATAAATTGATAGAAATTGATAATTGCATGTGATATTGGGATCTATGAGTGCCAGTTATCTCTGGCATCTCCCGGATCCTAGGACCGACATATTCCGAAATTGGGACATGACAAAAGGAATTTCCTAGGTCATCATGATTCTTTAAAGATGAATCAACAAGAGGCTCTAGGTTAATAAATGAATCATGCACATGATCAAATATGTCATTATTATCAATATGATCAAATCTATGCATATCAAAAGGACTTGTTTCATCAAATTTAACATGCATGGACTCTTCAATAACTAAAGTTCTTTTATTGAAGACTCTATAAGCTTTGCTAGAAGTTAAATAGCACAAGAAAACACCTATATCTATTTTGGAGTCAAATCTTCCAAGATTGTCCTTGGTGTTTAGTATGAAGCATTTGCATCCAAATACTCTAAGATATGAAATTCTTGGTTTTCTTCCCTTCCATAGCTCATAAGGAGCTTTATTTAAAATTGCTCTTATGAAAAGTCTATTTGAAATGTAACAAGCACTATTGACGGCTTCGACCCAAAAGTACTTAGGAAGAGAGTACTCATTGAGCATAGTTCTAGCCATATTAATAAGAGTTCTATTTTTCCTTTCTACATCTCCATTTTGTTAGGGAGTTTTAGGAGTAGAAAAGTTATGAAAAATTTACATTTCATCACAAAAGATTTTAAACTCATGATTAACAAATTCTCTTCCATGATCACTTCTTAAATATGTAATATAAAAACCTTTTTCATTTTGGATTTTTTTAGCAAAAGATTTAAACTCCTTGAAACTTTCATCCTTATGAGCAAGAAATAATATCCAAGCAAATCTAAAGTAATCATCAACAATGACAAATACATATTGTTTACCTCCAAGACTAGATGTTCTACAAGGGCCAAACAAAATCCATATGCAAAAGCTCTAAAGGTCTAGTAGAAGAAACAATATTTTTGGTTTTAAAAGAACTTTTGACTTGCTTGCCTATTTGACATGCATCACACATTTTATCTTTGTGAAACTTGACCTTGGGGAGACAAATTATAAGCTCATTAGACTTAAGATTGTCAATGTGATCCATGCCAATATGACCAAGTCTCCTATGCCACAACCATGCATCATCACAAAGAGAAACTATACAATCAAAATTATCATTATGCATGTTATTGATATCAATTACATTGCCAATTCTACGACTGACAAACAAAATTTTCTTATCCTTCAAATGTTTCACATAGCATTTCTTAAAAGTAAAAGAAATTTTGTTTCCAATGTCACATAATTGACTAACATTAATTAAATTATGCTTCAATCCATCAACCAACAGCACGTATTCAAGAGAGGGTTTATCAGTCTTACTAATTTGCCCAATTCTAATAATTTTACCTTTGCTATTGTCTTCAAAGGTTACCTTTCCTCCTTTCTTCTCTTCCAATTTTGTGTCATGTCCCAATTTTGGAATATGACAGTCCTAAGATACAGGATCTATCAGAGCCAACTAAAACCCATAGAACCTAAGATCATATCCAAATACCATTTTATCATTTTATCCAACTATGAAAGCTGCACACAAAATTACAGAGAATAAGAAATTAAACAGAAGCAATGGTTTGAGATCAATAAACATGGTATCAATAAACATATCATATCAACAGGATTCAAATAGCTTATCAATATTCAAATAGGTTTCAAGCCAAACAATTGGTACTGTCAATCTATAACATATAATCAATGAAAGGTACATATAGAATACCAATGGATATAACAATCAACTATGTGTTGGATAACAAAGTAGGCATTCAAGGTCATTTAGGTTGGCACAATTGGCTAGCCAATGTCGTTGGCGACAATGGCATTGAAATGGTAGGCCTATAGGATTTTCATTGAGACATTTTGTTAAACACTTGGTGCATAACTTTCATTAGGCAATTTGGCAAGGTTTGGGTGCAACATCAACATTGCCCTAATATAAAATAACAAGTAATCAATATAGGCAATATAATAGACATTTGATTTCCAACAAATAATAACACTTAAAGGATTAAATAAGGCTTGGAATTCAAAGGAAAACCAAGCAAAATTTCGAGAGAACATGGCTAAAAGGCATTCGGCCAAAACATGAAATTCAAGGATGGTTTTTATCAAGTCCTGATTTCGGAACATGACGGTCCTAGGATGCAGGAGATGCCAGAGGCAACTGACACCCATAGAACCCAGTATCACATACAATTATCAATTTCTATCAATTTATTAATCAATTACTATTCATTCTAGTATTCTGTAATCTGTCTATAAATTATACTGCAAATGGCTGTAACAATCATCATCTCGTGTCACAACATTAATTATACTCCATACTATGCCATACATATATGTTCATATACTAACTATACCATATACAACCCATGGTGATGTGAATCTCAAATGGTTAGGAGTGAGCTGTAGTAAGTCAGAATCTTATGATGTAAAAACGAGACAGTAGATGGCTTCAAATCGAAACAAAGTCTTCTTCAAGGTTTTAGATTACGTTGTATCTAAAAGATTTAAGAAGGCAGGAAGTCAATTTGAGGCTTCCTTCATGTATAAAATTAGAGCAAAAAGAAACGGCAGAATAGGGAGAAAGAGTTTTTAAGAGAAGAAAATAAAGTGCAAGTACTTAAAAATTAAAGAGTTAAAAGGAGAGAGAAAGGACAATAGTTGAAAGGAAAGAGGTGTTCATCATATCATTCATC
>CANXYC010609702.1:0-22750 GCA_948193065.1 Aleurites moluccanus | reverse complement strand
GCGCCTTCACGTGCCGGCGCGTGTGATGGATGACAGACACGTTGGGCGGCGCGTGAGGCTCACTCGCTGACCTTCTGGTGACCAGACTCCAGGGATGGGCCGGTCCGGAGATGGCGCTTCAGTCTACGCCGGTGGTGAGAGGAGATGGTCACTCGAAAAGGATGACCCAAGAAAAACTCAGAACGGCTTACTGGGCAAAAACGAAACCCAGCAAATTCTGCTCACTTGGGCAGAAACGAAAGCTTGAAATCAGAGTTTTAGAACCTAATCTAGCTCTGATACCATGATATTCAGAGAGGAAATTATTATTTTTTGTATATTCATATAGGTACAAGTATACATATATATACAGATTTGAGATTCTATATTAGGAAACTAACTTAATTCCTAAATCCCTATAATCATTCTTACAGCTGTTTCTTTCTATAACAATCACCTTCTCTCATTCTTATTTGATGATACCCATTTGTCATATCAATCTTACTAAAAATGTAAGAGCCGTGTAATTTGTCCAACATATCAAGTCTTGGGATAGGATGTCTATACTTTACCGTGATGTTATTAATTGCCCTACAATCAATACACATGCGCCAAGTACAATCTTTTTTAGACACAAGTAAAACAAGAACTGCACATGACTCATACTTTCTTGCACATACCCCTTTGACATCAACTCCTCAACTTGTTTTTGTAGTTCCTTTATTTGTTTGGGATTATTTCTATAGGCTGGTCGGTTTGGAATTGATGCTCCAGGAATAAGATCGATTCGATGCTCGATACCTCTAATGGGTGGCAATCCACTAGGTATTTCCTTGGGAAAGATATCTTTGTATTCCTGCAATAAAGAAACAAAAGCAGTAGGCAAGGAAGGGTTAAGTTTATTAGTATTTAAATAGATCTCTTTGTACAAAAGTACAAGTATGGTTCGATTACAATATAATGCATCCTTAATATCACTCCACTTTGCATAAAAACTTAAATGTTTCTTTTTGCTCGCTTTCTCCTTTGATTTTTTTTGTTTTTCTTTTCCCTCATTCGAATGCACTATTTCTTTTTTTTTTCTCAGCCTTTTCTGTTTTTGCCACACTTTTTACACTCTTTCTTTTCTTTGCCCTCAGCCTCACTTTTTCCACTCATCCCATTACTTCTTTGTCTTTTCAATTCATCCTCATATATTTCCCTTGGTGAGAGAGATAAAAGGGTAATATGTTTTTCATCTTTCTCAAAAGTATAATGATTTGTGAAACCATTATGTATAGTCTTTCTATCAAATTGCCAAGGCCTCCCCAACAATATATGACCAGCTTGCATAGGTACTATATCATATAAAATCTCATCTTTGTATCTACCAATAGAAAATGATACTAAAACTTGCTTGATAATCCTAATTTTCCCACAATCATTCAACCATTTCAGTTTATAAGGCTTAGGGTGTTTTATGGTAGGTAAATTCAATTTATCAACTAAGGTGGTACTAGCAATATTAGCACAACTACCCCCATCAATTATCATGTTACACACCTTATTGTTTACAAAGCATCTAGTATGAAATAAATTCTCTCTTTGTTGATTATCTTTTTCTTCTTGAGCTTGTGCATGCAAGGCTCACCTTGCAATTAGCATCTCACCATGGACGGGCCTTGCTACTTCAACATCACTAGCATCTTCTAATGGTGGCATGAAATTGGCATCACTACCTTCTTCTTCTTTGCTAGCTGAAACAATTTCCCCATCGTGTCTAGTTGTCATAGCTCTTTTATTTGGACATTGTGAAGCTATGTGATCTGTTCCTAAACAACGAAAACATTGAATATCTCTGTAACGAGTTTGAGAATCAGATTTACCTTTATCCTTGTGTTTGTTGAATTTTTTGGAGGAGTCGGTTTTGGGCTTGAATATACTTTTTTCTTCTTTCTTCCATTTTTCTTTCTTCCGATTGGATCTATATGAATTTGTAGAACAAAAAAAAAAAACGATTGTTGTTGCCCTTTCTTTTTAATTGCCTTTCCATCTTCATGGCAACATGCAGCATATCCTCAAACTCTACATAATGTTGTAGTTCCACCACAATAGCAATATCTTGATTCAACCCATTCAAAAATCTAGTCATAGTGGCTTCTCGGTCTTCCTCTGCATTGGCTCGAATCATTGCTACCTCCATCTCTTTGTGATACTCTTCCACACTCTTGGAACCTTGAGTAAGGCTTTGCAATTTATTGTACAACTCCCTATGGTAGTAGCTAGGGATAAAACGCCTTCTCATTTTAGTTTTCAAATCTTCTCACCCTTCAATAGATCTTTCTCTATTTCGCCTCCTTTTTTGCTTGGTGTCATCCCACTAAGTAATGTCATAATCATCAAATTTAACAACTGTCAACTTTATCTTCTTGGATTCGGAGTAATCATGGCAATTAAAAATAAGTTCAATTTTCAATCTAGGCAAGTCTCATGATCAATTCTTTCGCGGAAAGTAGGAATTTTTAGTTTTATTCCCCCATTGTCTTCTTGCCTGTTTCCTCTTCTATTCCTCTTTTGGTCGACCTCGACATCTTCAAATTCGCTATTCAAACCCTCATCATCAGTAATTTGCCTCTGAACTCTTCTAGCTTGCCTCTGAACTCTTCTAGCTTGCCTCAGAGCATTTAGATTCTGCCTCCTTGTGGTTGAACCTTCTAGTCTCTCCATTCAATCGTTCATCTCTACAAATTATAAGTTCATGGCTTGGAAGTGCTTTTCAAATGCCTTCAACTTAAAAGCAATGTCAATTGCTTGAATGTCTTTTATTTCGTTACTCATTGTGATAACGATATAAAGAATGTTAGGAAAGCAAAAGAATTTCTCACTTCACTTCCTTACGTGTTTCACTCAAGTATTCATATCACTTAAGTTCACTCGTGTTTAATCACACAGTTTTCAATGGCTTTTCTTTAGATGAACTCACACTCTTGCCTTCTACCACTCAACTCTCGCTTAAAGTTCTTACAAAAATCACTCAAACGAATCAAAGTAATCAAATTGCAAAATTCAACAACTGACCAAGTGAAAATATGAATGTTTGACACAAAATTAATAAATCTAGCAATCGAAATGGACAAGGACTTCCTTGAGGGTAAAAAAACGATTTGATATAAATGAAAACGGAAAGAAAATAGACACACTAAGGCTAGAATTCAATTAAACGAAAAAGGAAAATAATTTAAACGATCAAAAAAATGATTTGATAGAAACGAAAACGGAAAGAAAATAGACGCACTAAGATTAGAATTCAATTAAACGAAAAACTAAAATAATTTAAACGATCAGAAATAATTAACAATAATTATTTTCTAATAGTAAAGAAGTAGAATTATGCAATTCAAAAAATTAAAGAACAAATTTTAAGAGTTTTCCTAGCTTGTTTTTTATTTATGAGTTGAAAAGTAAGATTATATTTCAATGCTGAATTTTTTTATTTTTTAAACAAGTATTTAGCAACTCGAATAGAAAAGGTAAATTCAAACGAAGACAAACGAAATGGAACGAAAGAAACGAAAACAAGAAAATGTAGTAACAAGGTAAAATAAAGATACGCAAACCTGATTTAGAACTTAAGTTCTGATACCAAAGTGATGTGAATTCCAATCGATTTGCTTTGAAACCCAACATCTTTACACATGGTATGCGATCTCTTGGAAAGTCAAATCAGATTTGAAACAATAAACTTTGACCCATTTATGCATGGTATGGGACCCCTTTGAAAGTTAAATCAGATTTAAAATAATAAATCTTGACCCAATAGCAATCTGTATTAGAGGATCTTGGTATAATTGATGAACGTCACAAATGGATTAGTTTTGATAAATTCAAATGATTCTTAGCAAGAACCAAAACCGAGTGAATTCTCATAAAATTATATTTAATCAAAATATGAAGTGTCTTGAATATATAGGTTTAGCTAAGTAATTATAATGGCTTAGCTATATGAAAAATCTAATTTAAGTTTCATAATTAAGAATAAACTTCCTAAACCAGAGCAAGTTTCCTAGATAAGGATAAACTTCTAAATAAGATAAAAGTAAAATATAAATTCGTTTTGGACTTTAAGTCAACATAAAATAGACCCAAAACTCACTAATTAAGTAATTAAAATATTTTTTTTCAACCATGAGCTAAAACAAAACATAAGCGGCCCAAACCAAGATGTTCAACATAAAATAATTCAAACTCAGAAAGAGTTAGATTTGTTATTCCAACATGGTAGCTCCTTCTTGCACATGAATCATAGTCACCAAATTTGATTTATTTTCTTGAATGCCTAGATTAACGATCGACTCTTTCTTACAATCTTTAATGGTAGATAAATTATTTCACAAGTCCTGAATAAGTCCATTGATTGAATTTTTGAACTTTTTTTCTTGAATAAATCCATTTAAAATGTATTGGATCTTTTTTTTTGCTTGCTTGTAGTACCTTGATTTGCATCATATGATGTTTGAATAACTACTTGTTCATGGACTTATTTAAAAGAACAAATAATTTGAGAAAGAAGAGTTAGATATCAGTTGATTAATTTTCTTAAAATAACAAATATCGAAGAGTTTTGTTCGGTGGGGATGTTCTAATGTATCAAACTTCTTATTGATTTTGCAGGGTTACCTTGATCCAGAGTATTTTCTCACACATAAATTGACAGACAAGAGTGATGTTTATAGCCTTGGTGTTGTATTTCTGGAGCTGTTGACTGGGATGCAACCAATCTCACATGGAAAAAATATTGTTCGAGAGGTAATATCATACATCTTAGTTGACGTTGACTCGTGACAACTTTTGCTTTAGAGATCTAATACAAGTACTGTGTAATTTTAATTTGATGATATTAGTCAAAATGCTAAAACAGTGATTATAGAGGTACTAAAATGATAAAAGAAAAATTGCAGTCCTTGGGTGAAGAAGGCTAAACAAGGGGATATATTTTTAAACTTTCCCCTTCAGTCTTGAAACGTCATTTAAGTAAGATTTGGAAAATATACGCTAATTTAAGTAAGATTTGGAAAATATACGCTAATTTCTTGGTATTAAACAACGTACTCAAGACCGTTATGCATGACAACTAAGGCAATGTCTATGTTTATGCATGTATGAGCAAGTGTGTTAATATGATTCAAGACCCAGTTGGTATAATCACTTCAGCATCATATAGAATCATAACTGAAGCAATAAGCATATAAATTGATGGTGATTGTTAGATCTTTTGAGTACCTGAATTGAGTTTTCAGTTCTATATAAGTTAGTATATAATACTATCTTTTATGAGTACAAATCTGCTTATAGCATGGTAATATGGCAGTTGTTCTATAAGTACATTATCTCAAAACATTATACATATTTTATATTTTTGGTGATTTCATGGTTATTATCTGCATCAGGTCAATGTTTCATATCAATCCGGTATGATATTCTCGGTCATTGATGGACGCATGGGTTCTTATCCTTCTGACTGTGTGGAGAAGTTTTTGAATTTAGCCATCAAGTGTTGCAAAGATGAGACCGATGCAAGACCTTCGATGGTTGATGTAATCCATGAACTTGAAACTATATGGCAGATGATGCCAGAGTCGGATACGAAAACAACAGATAGAATGAGTATTAATCAGGAAAAGACAGTGAGTTCACCACCTTCGTCGTCGATGGTGAAGCATCCTTATGTTTCATCTGATGTTTCTGGCAGTGACCTTGTTAGTGGAGTTATTCCTAGTATCACTCCTAGATGAATGAAAGCATGGAAGAAATTGATTACAACTGGATATGAAGTTGCTATAATTCTTAAAAGTTGGACAGGGAGGTCTTATCCATTATTTTGTTTTTCAAAATTTCTGTATATAAAGTCTTAATAGTAGCTTTGTTCGTAAAAATTATTATAGATATAGACTAATAGAGCAATAGATAATGTTGCTATAGTACTACTACTGCTACTAACATGACTTGCATATGCTAAAACATTTTTTTTTTTTAATATTTGGAATTATAATGAGCTTAAAATGGCAAGAAATTTCTCCTCCATAGGAAATGTGATTGCCATCATATATTATTATCTGGTTAAACTTTTAACTATCTGTTGTGATATTTAAAATATTGATATTGTTCACTTGAGATTGAATGGAGTCAATTAACCTCACTCAACTTCTAGAAACTTCAAAAAAATTACATATAAATTTAACATATTTATATTATTGACCCCACAAAAATATATATATATATATATATATTGACCCACTAGAATTTCAATTTTATTCCACTAAATTTGAAATTTTGAATTATTACCCTATTAATTTACTTTGCTTGATGTATATGTATATATAACACCTAAACAGAAATAAAATTATTTATTGAGTTAATAAATAAATTTCTCACAGGGAAATAGCCACTTAAAGGGCTTTCTGTGACCCTTTATCTTTAGCACATCTTTCTTCTTATATGTTGTCAATGCCAACTGAAGCTGACCTAGAAAGATGTTGAGAAGAAAATGAAGAAGTTCAAGCAACCAGTGTATTGCAAAACCTAATTTACTATAAAAAGAAATAAATAAATATTTAGTAAAAGAACTTATTGAAGTACAACTTGCAACTATAATCAAAATTGTCATATTGAGTAGGAAAGAGATTATGCTTTTTTAATTGTGGATAAAATGAACTTTAATTTGTAGTTAATACTTGTATTGAAATTATGTTTGTGGTCTTTTTTCTTTTTCTTTTTCTTTTTTTTTTTTCTATTAAGCTTTCAACCAACTCATAAAAAATAAAATAAAATAAAATAAATCTAAAAGTAAAATAAACTTCCTTTTTTCTTTTTCCTTTTTCCATAAAATCTCTACTCATTATAATTTGTATACAAAATTCAATCCATTGTATACTTTTGAAATTGATTTATAAATTATTGATTATTATTTACTTGTTTAAGGTGTCATGTTGATGTAATTTAGGGGATGTTTGGTTTTATTTAAAATGGATATGAAAAATGTTAAATAATTTTTTAAGTGTTTGACAAATTAATTTTGAACCTTAAAAACAGAAAAAATTTAAGCTAGATATACCAATTTTTTTTGAAACGGTATTTTTAAGACTTTATTTTTCAAAATGAGTTTTTTACCCAAACATTCTCTTAAAATGATTATGAAACGTCATTTTAAAATTTAAAAAACGCTGAATAATTTTTTGAATATTTGACAGATTAATTTAAAACGCTGTTTTGAATCTTAAAAATAAAAATAAAAAAAATTAAGCTAAACATACCAATTTTTTTTGAAATGACATTTTCAAAATTCTATTTTTTAAAATGGATTTTTCATCTAAATTAGTATGTTACAGTTTCCTAAATGACTCTTTATGTATAATATTACATGCTGAAATCAAAATTAATAACTATATAATAGTTGTTTTTCATTTATTGTTATCATATTATAATAATAATAAATGGATTTTTTTTCTTAATTTTTAACCAACACAGATTTAAAATATTTGTAGTTAAAACGGAATTTTTTTTTTCCTCTAATTGCTACTGAGGTTGTTTCTTTGTGGCATATGAGCCGAATCAATTGCCTTGTAAATTAATGAAGACATAATAACTACATTCATTTTGGGATTATATGAACTAAGTATATAAAAAAAATCATTATTTATATCATAAAATAAGTGTCAATTTGACAAAATTTATGAAAAAGAAAAAATAATTTTTTTGAGCGAGAAACTGATTTTGACTCAATTTATAGTGTTTGACAAATATCAAAATTAATAAAAATAATTATCTAGATAGCTAAAATTTAACTATTTAGATAAGTTAGAAATTAGAACTTTTTAAAAAAACTGAATTTTATATTAAATGCGTAGCTAATTTTAAAAAATTAATAGATAAAAATATCCTTATGAGTTTATAAACAGTTTTTAAATTGTATTTTACCAAACACAAACATATAGTTAATTACTTTTAGAAATATCACTTTTAAAAAAATAATTTTTCTTCATATAAAAAGCTATTTTTATAAACTGTGTCAAACTGAGCCTAATTCAAGAATTTAATTAAGATAATTGATATATTATAAGGATATATTTACCCTTTTATTTTAATATATAAATAAATTAAATCAAATCGAATACCATTGATGAATAGTTAATAAATTTAAATGCGTGAGTAATTTTTTATTATTATTATAGATTATATTATAAATAAAATAATTCATATAATTTTTTAAAAATTAAATTAACTTCTCTTATATATTTTTTGAGGGAATATATTATTTATAAACATATAATGCACTTTCTACATAAAATAAAGTCATAAAAATAGAGATATAGATTAAAATGAAATTTAAGATGACGCAAGCACACACGTATAAACCCAGATACATGCGTGTTAGGGTTTCTCTGTCTTTCGCTCTCCTCCCTATAAATACAAAGCCACTGGACCGCTTCAATCTTTCATTTTCATTTTCTAGGGTTTTTGCTGCTGTTTCAACAGAGGCATTGACGACATGGGGAGGAGTAAGTTTTTCTAATCTAATCTGATCTGATCGTCTAGAAATTCTTTTAAACAGATTTATGTGCTTATCAATTTATTTGGAAACGTTCTTGTTTAGAGTTGTGATTGGAATTTGTTTAATCCTATCGTGAGCATAGCTGTAGATATTATCTTTATATGTTCTTGACAAGTATTAGAATTTGTTTAAGCTTGTTTTTGAATTTGATTGGTTGCAAATGACCTTGTTTAGGGTTTGTTTGGAATTGCTTAATCTTATGGTAATCTTATACATAATATGCTATAATATTTATGATATTTTGTAGGGTTGTTTTTGGATTTCCTTTGGATTTCATCAAGTTTGGTCCCAAGATTTTGAACTTGAGTGCTGGTATTAATCTTTTATTGGTTCTGTTTTTTACAGGACCTGCTAGGTGTTACCGCCAGATAAAAAATAAGCCATACCCAAAATCTCGCTTTTGCCGTGGTGTGCCTGATTCCAAGATCAGGATTTATGATGTGGGTATGAAGAAGAAAGGAGTGGATGAATTCCCATTCTGTGTGCATCTAGTGTCTTGGGAAAAGGAGAATGTCTCCAGTGAAGCTCTTGAGGCAGCTCGTATTGCTTGCAACAAATACATGGCTAAGTTTGCTGGAAAGGACGCTTTCCATTTGAGGGTCAGGGTGCATCCATTCCATGTCTTGCGTATCAACAAGATGCTTTCATGTGCTGGAGCTGATAGGCTCCAAACTGGTATGAGGGGTGCTTTTGGCAAACCTCAGGGTACTTGTGCAAGAGTTGCTATTGGCCAGGTTCTTCTGTCTGTTCGTTGCAAGGACAACAACAGTCATCATGCACAGGAGGCTCTCCGCCGTGCAAAGTTCAAGTTCCCTGGTCGCCAAAAGATCATTGTCAGCAGGAAGTGGTATGTTTTGCTTTACCTTGTTATTTTTTTAAAAAAAAAAATTCAGAATCAGAGCAATCTTTTGTTTTGATAATTATTTTTGCATTGAATGATGACTACATGCTGTGAAATATGATCATTGATGGAAGTGCATTTTGTGTAGTTTGGTAAATAGCTTGCATTTGTATGTCTAGCTTTTCATTATTAATTCAATATGTTACTTGCAATTATAAAAGAAGAAAATTGTATTCAATATACTATATGCATGCTTAACCAAATAGTAAGTGAACTATTGTGGTGAGCCTTGGAAGGTCACTGCTGTAGCTTACTGTCTTGTAATTTAAATGTCTTAAATGTGTCAGGGGTTTCACCAAGTTCAACCGTACTGATTATGTCAAGTTGAAGGCAGAGAACCGCATTATGCCAGATGGTGTCAACGCCAAGGTTAGTTTCTGGTTTTAATTGCACGGTTGGTTTTTCAAGTTAATATTGAAAATACTGCATGATCTGTACTGTTTGGCTGAAATATATTAGTTGTTTCTTAATTGTCCTTTCATTTGCTACATGTTTTGAAGCTAACATGGTTGTATCTTTCTTGTAGCTTCTTGGATGTCATGGACCCTTGGCTGCTCGTCAACCTGGAAGGGCATTTTTATCTGCCTCAGCTTAAGTTATGTTCTGGAGTTTTCTCTTATTGAAAAGCTTTGTTCATGTCTTTGTCTTAGAGGAATGTTACAAATTATTCTAAGTTTATTTTGAGCTGTATTAAGGATTTAATATGAAAGACCTGAGATAATTGTGTTTTAGATTTTGGATTTAAATTGATGAATTTTAATGATTCAAGTTTTTTATTCAGCAATGTGTTGCACTTGTTTTTTAAAGTTTTGGTAGTTACTGTGCTTGTTAAGATGAAAATGGATGTCATGAAAAAAAAAAAATCGCATTTTTATGCTTTTGTTTTTGTGTTAATCCTTGTGAGAACAGAAAAGTGAAAGCAAATGCGTATTTGCACTCTGTTGCCATTGGCTTGACTCTATTTCCACAAGTAATGAGCCAGGTATACCAGTTTGAAGATCAATCATTTTCAGCAACAATTTGTTATTACTACAGCAAGAACATTTTTAAATTCTATAATTGCTGAGTTTACCCTCTAAATTAAAGTCAATCTATCAAATATTTTTTTAAGAAAAATAAATTAAAAATTTCTATAAAGATTTTCCTCTTTACATGTAATGGAACACTGCATAATTTCCAAAAATTCCGTTAGAATTTATTCATGGAAGGAAAGGGTTTTTGCCATGTTGGTTTGATTTTTATATGTTCTCTAGTCAATTACCCAAGTTGGTAGCCCATATGAAAATTTGAAACCATGAATATTCAACTGGTTATGACTTTGCTAATGAATTTTTTTTTTTTTGTATATTTCCGTCTTTGTAAAGATAAAATTAATATATATAATATTATTATTAATAAATATTTTAATTTAGCAAGAATCTTTGTAGAATGTAATTAGCAAGAGCCCTTTTTAATGTAATTAGCTAGAATTTAGAAGAAAAATAAAATTTTAATTAAAACAAGTAAAAGGGTAATATTGACATTTCAAAGTTTTAAAAATTTTATTCCTCTAGCTATAACAATTGTTACCCCAATAACTATGGTGAATGCTATTCTTAATAACAATTGTTCCTCGCAATAACTTGGGGAATGCTATTTTTTTTTTTCTAGAAATATTAATGAGAGAAGAAGATGAGAAGTCGTAAAATTAGTTACTTTATACGCTGGATGAGCTTGACCGTTGGATGAGAGGAGATGGATAGATAGCAACATCATAAGAGTAAGGCCTGAATTAATGGCATAGGCGTTTTCCTTGTGTTAGACCATTCGGCTGTCCGTATGTCGAGTTCTTAAGGTGTTGAGGGTTATGCATTATGAGCCAAGCTCTTTGATAGTCATTGGGCTTCTACACTAGGCATGTGTAGTATAGTGTAAGGCTTTCCCCTTTTCGGAGGCCCAATATGAGATGGTCACTTCTATCCCTTGTCAGGATCCTTTGCATGCTATTCAATAGACTACTCTCATTTTTTATTGCAAACATATTCCGAGATTTTTAAATTTTACTTGATTATGTTATGAGTCCCTAACTTTTAAAATGTTTTAATTGAGTTCTCAAATTTTAAATTTTTAACATTTATTGTTGATGATATGGAAAATGAAAAAAATAAAATAAAAAGCATAAATCCAAAAAAAAAAAAAGGAAAACGACGCTGTACTTTTGGGCCTCATGCTCTCTTCTTCGTCTTCTCTGCTTTTAGCCCAACCTTTGACAACTCTAAGCCAATCTTGGTCTTGACTGGACCAGATTGAACGAGTAAAGCTCTGCATCTCCGTCTACACCAATCTTTATCCCGTCGCCAACACCAATCTACATCCAACTGACTATATCCCTCTTCATGAAATGGCTTTGTGAGGCAAAGATCATAAATACCCAACATTAACAGCCTCTTGGATATCGATTCTGCAGCAATCAAGTTAGCGAAATTCAAGCAGCGCGCCCCGATTCTCCTTGAAGCAAAGAAATTCGTTATCGGAAGCAGGGTCCACCTGAGTCGTGAGCTTCTCTTGGATGCGCTTCTAGCCAGTCCCACAACCAGTCCCTAAAACCCTCGTGCCAAGGTCGCAAAAAGATGCCCACATCTCCTTCCTCTTGAAACTAACTGGTATATCCAGGTTCCAATTTGATGGGTTTTAGTGGGTCTGCTGGTATCAGTGGTTCGCTCTCAATCCTTCACAATCACACCAACCTTTTTTTCCATTGAAATCTTGTTTTTCTTCTCTCCTTAATTATGTTTTTTGCTCAGTATCAGCCAAATCCAAATCTGCTGGTGTCTTGCGTTCTTAGTATTAGCCAAATCCATGATCCAATTCTGGCATAACAGAGAGAATTCCTTGCTGTTTTTAAAGTAATTCAGCTTCTTTAGGAGTGAGTCTTGTGGATCGTCGAGCTGACATTGTCGATCAAGAATCACAGTGCCAATAACGAGCCTATGGTTGAGTTTGGTGGAGCAGAACCACGACCTTGAAGTGGTGTCGAGCGCAGGAGCAGAGGCTTGGTACATAAGCTGGATCCATCGTCGGGAGGAAGAACTCAGAGAGGGGAAGTGGATGGTTGGGATTGAGTTTGGTGGGTGGGAGGTAGGCCAAGCCCAAATGATGATGATGATGATTGTGGAAGAGATTGTGTTCTGTTTTGTGGAGAGGTGTTGATGGACAGTAGAAAAGCATAGAACAAGAGGCTATTGAACAGTGTCATTTTATTGTGCTTTTTTTATTTTTTAATTATCCTAGTCAGCAATAAGAGTCTAATCAGCGTCTTCATTCTCCTTAACGCGCTTTTAATGCGCGTGTGCAAGACACTAGTTTTTAACTATCATGAAAAAGGACTCAATATGTTAAAAATTAAAAGGTTGAGGGCTCAATTGGAACATTTTGAAAGTTAGGAACTCAGGCAAAATTCAGGAGGCTTGGATGAGTTTTGCCTTTTTGGATCGCAGAAACTTGCTTCGAAGAGAGGCTAACAATAACATAAGATCAATTCCTGCAATTTGTTAATGCTGGTTAATAGGGTGGGTGTTGGTTTCCTTAGTCTCTTCTTTGTCTATTTATCTTTCAGTTGTTAATAAATAAATAACAAAAAATCTTAAAAGGTTGCCTTCAATATATTCATTAAATTATTTTTAATGTTAATTATCTATTTTATTAAATTTATTTTCAAAAATCCCATAAAATTTTAGATTTTACACACTTCTTTACCATAAAAAAATATTTTAAAAACATAATTACCAACTAATGATGGATAGTTTTTCTCTGCAAACCCTGCAATTATTTTGCAGATGTATGAGAAAATGGTTAGTCACATATATAATGTGTGCTAATATTATTCATAGATGTTGAGAATTTGATTAAAATATTTTAAACAATGATACAGCCATTTAATGATGACTTTTATTTATTGATGAGTTAATTTTTTTTTTTCACCATATACTCTTTTGTTTTGCTTTCAAGAAGTTTATATTTCAATTGGAAATTTTGAGTTGTGCCATTTGAAGCACATTTTAACCATGCAAAGCTTATTATAAACTTGCATATTCGTAAAAATTATGATGCAGTTACAGTTATAGTAATAAGTTATGTATATTGGCACTAAAAAAAAAAATTAATACTAGGATTTTAGAGAGAGGAGTTCTTTCTTCCCTCTCAAATTTTTTTCTCTCTCTTTATTTTTTTGGAATCGATGATAAATCATTATCTTCTATTTTTCGTTATAGTTTTCATTATATTATTTAATCATTTTCATACTTGTTTTTTTTCTAAATATCTGTTTTTTATTTTTATTTTTCTTTAAGTAGTTTATTTATTCCTTTTTATTTTAAAATTTTATTTATCTATTATTTATATATCGAATATATATTTCTTAGTATCCAAAATTTATGGAAAAATCATCAGAAAAATCAATACGATCAAATCTTTCAAGTCGAGATTCTAATTATCTTCATATATACATATTTTTATTTTTTTATTGATTTTGAGAAATTATAATATTATAAAATCTTATAAATCTGTGTTATTCAATATTACTAATTAATGAATATTTAGTTTTCTTTTAAAAAAATTTAATAGTGGAAAAAGAAATGAGTTCATTAATCATATAGCAAAATAATTTTATATTTTTATTATATATATTTTAACATGATTTTAGTTCATAAACCTATTCCCATAAAACATCAATGATAGAGCTTCATAATTTTATTTAATCACATTATTTAATTGGTGTTGCAAAGCTATACAATTTTTAACTGCTCTACAACAATTTAAATAAACCAAAATAAACTTTAGCCCTACTGTTAACCATTAGTTACAAATAATAGTTAGTCCACCTTTCAATAGATAAAATCTCAGATTAAGAAACTTCCATGTTTATTTATTAGCTAATCTTTGTCATTTGTAGAGTTAAACTTTTTTAGTTTGTTAGTATTTTCTGTCTCTCAAAATAGGTTGAGATGGTTTACATATATATATATATATATATATATATATATATATATATATATATATATATATATATGCAAAATTAGAGTTAAAAGAAATGACTAAATAGAATTAATGCTGTTTAACATCAATTTAAAGTATAAAATTAAAATAAATCCAAAATGTTATATCAAAGATCCCTAGCTTACAATTCCCCCTCTAAAGATTTCCTATACTTTCTTTCTAAATAATCTTGGAGCTGGTTTCTTTCTAGGCTTGAATACAAGTTTTACTTGTTTGTCCTTTTCATCAATTGATTGTACCTCTATTTTTCTGGCTGATTTATCTCTCTCATCTTGCTCTGGAGGAATCAAACCATTTTCCTGAACCGAGTTTATGTTCTCTGAACTTTCTTCAGAGATTCTTCCGTTCACTGGCTTGAGTTTTTGAGTATCTGATGATTCATCATTCTTATCTTCCTTAACTTTATTTGTCCGTACGGAGGCCTTCTTGCCCTCTTTTGATGCATTCTTTGCCTTGGTGGATCCTTGTTTGTCTGCAACATCTTCAGCATCTGTTTGACTAGACTCCAATGATGATATTCTAAATGTGTAAACCTGCATGAGAATGTAAATTATAGAAATGTAGCCTTGCATACAATTAATACCCAAAGAATTTAGACACGCAAGAGAGGTGTGAAGTCTCAGCAAGCTCAAATGTTGCATGACAGGTGAATATAGTAAAACCGATAAGAGCTCGAATGAAAGTGTTCAAGTGGATCCATTTTCTGAGTTTGTTTAGGATGGGATGGAGGGCTGATTATAAAGAGTGAATTTGAGGTTTATATAGAGGCTGCGATGGGTGAAAAACTATACGCGGCAGGTTGAGATACGTAAATAAGAGGGGTTGAGATGCAAAACTAAGCAAGAATAGAGTTATGAGCCGTTTTTGGAGACGTAAACAGTAATTATGAATTGTAAAATAATGAACATGTATAAAGAATAGAAAATTAAAGAAAATAGTTTAAGCTTCACACCTGAACTTTCTTAGGAATCACATCTAAGGTCTCACTGCATCACACCTAGGGTTCAATTACATCACACAACTTGTAGTAACATTATTGCTAATTTTTTTTATCAAATTACGAAACTGAATTGAAAGGATTAGAACACTAAGCATTTATATACTCAATCAACTCTTAGTCCTTTAAGTAAAGGACTTTAAAACTAGTTTGGACTTCTAAAATAAACTTAAAAAAAAGTAAATTCTTCCTAAACTAACAAAGACTTTAAAATAATAAGACATTAAAAGAAAAACATAAAGAATCCTAAAGAAATAGGGAATATTTTCTAGCAAAGCAAGAAATTACAAAACTGCCCTTAATACCTGAAGTAATAGAGACCAGTAGCTGCATTACATAAATATATCTATAATTATAACTCTACAAGGGCTGAAATTACTTTATAATTTCTCCAATAAATCTCATATTAAATCTAGCCCCATAATTCTAAACTTGAGTCATTGAATTTAAAGTTTTTTGTCTTCCTATTTTCCGTCACTCACTAACAAAAGGACCACAAGATAAACACCAAATGAAGTTTGGCAATAGTGGCTATAGATTTTCTGTTTAATGTGTTATAGTATTTCCTTTCTTGTTGTGGTTAGTTATGTTTTACCTTATGTTAGTGTGTCACGTTCCTTTTGTACTGGAATAAGTAGTGGGAAATAATACTTAGTGGGGAAAGTGTAGTCAAAGACGCACAAGATGTACTCCTAAACGCTAAGGCATAGCGAGGATTAGGGTTAGTGCTTCAAGAACATCCAAGCGAGACGCATTTAACTACACATACGTCTATTACACTTAGGCAAGGTTTTTGGAGTAGGCAAAAGGCGCACAGAACGCACCTATTTAAAGTTTAGGCTTCTGATGTTTTTTACCTAAAAGTCCAATTCCTTCTTTTATTTTTACTTAGAAAATAAGGATAGTTTGGAACTTTTTAATTACTTTTTCTAAGAGGGAGTCCAAAAGACATTTTAATATTTATTTTACAGTTTTTTAGTACTTATCTTATAGAGTTTTACCTCCTAGTTAAAGAAACTGCAAAGAAATCTAATCAAATACAAATTTCTGCACTAGCCATGAGCAACAACGATAAAAACGAGTAATTAAATGATTTTAAAATTATTTCTTTATTATCAATGATTTTTTTTTCTTAATCTTCTCTCTCTAATTTCATGCTATCAACAACGAATGCTGCCTCTCTTTTTTTTATTTCTTTTTTTTAATTTTTTTATTGTCAACGAATTTTCTTTTTTTAGTCTCTCCATCTCTCTCTTTTCTTGCTATCAAGAACAAATTGCTGCATCCCTCTCTTCACTTTTTTTTTGCATTTCTTTTCCCTAATTTTCTTTACTGTCAATGAATTTTCTTTCTTTAATCTCCCCATCTCTCTTTTCTTGCTATAAAAAATGGATTGTTGGTTGTTGTGTCCCTATCTTCATTTTTTTTATTCTTTTTTCCTAATTTTACAGTACACATTGACTTAAGATTCTAGTTAAGGATATTAGAGATATTTTCTACTGGATTCTAGAGTTGTTTTCTACTAAATTCAGGGGGGTTTTATCCTAAGTTTAGGACTATTTTTTGCCAAGTTTTAGGACTATTTTTTTGCTAAGTTTTGGGCTATTTTATGTTGAGTTCAAGGACTATTTTGTGGCTAACCTTCTAGTTGTTTTATGATAAGTTTTAATGTTTTTTCTGTTCAAACTTGTCAATTGTTTGGTTTTTTTTATTGTGTTAAAAATCTCTTCATTGTCCTAAAGATATAGAATATCATTATATAAGTGTTATGTTACTGTAATAATCTATTAGATTTTTTTAGAAGTCGACACCTTGTTTCGCTCGAGCGAGGACCCTTGTTGAGCCTTGCACCTTAGGCAATAAGAGAACCTATTGCCTTGAGTACATCTTGCCCTTTTGACTACCTTGAGTGAGGAATTAGTTATTTAATTAGTTATTTCATCCATATATATAAAGTTTTAGAAGATAAATGAAGAGGCAAGCAATATTTCCCTCAAATTTTCAACGAGATCAAAGAGTTCTCTCACAATGAGCCCTTAATTTCTTCTTATTCAAAATAGGTGAAAAAGACAGGAAATCCACCAAACATCTAGCTTAAATGATCCAATTGTAGATCCTCCAAAAAAACCTGTAACTCGATCCCACTTGAAGGGCCACAATTAAAACACTATAGCATCCTCATCAAGAAATGTGTACCTCTACAACTCAACTTAGACTTAATTCCAAACTAATTGGGATCACCTATGTGAAATCTTTATTTTCACTCTAAATGTTTTTGAATGATATCTTCTAATAATTGTGATGCATCTAAATCATATCGTATTACTCTCCTCCAAGTTAACTTAGGTCTACATCTTTCATTCTTCCTCTCCTCTAGCATAATGTATTCAACTTTCTAAATTGAAATCTTCTTAGGTCTCCACTTCACATACCCAAACCATCTTAATCTCCATTGCTTCATCTTATCCTCAATCAAAGTGACTCCTACTTTATTTCTAATATTTTCATTACCTATCTTATCCATTTTAGTATGACCATATATCCATCTTAACATTTTCAATCATGCCATGCTCATCTTAAATATACGCTCCCTTCATTGTCCAACACTCGCTACATATAATATAGCCGGTCAGATAGTTGTACTATAAAATTTTTCTTTCAATTTATTGGCTTGCGGTCACATAGAACTTTCTTGGCAAGCCTCCATTTCAACCACCCAACTTTTATTTTATAGCTAACATCCTCTTCACAATCTCCATCTTTTTGGAGGATAAATGTTTAAAATGGGTGCTTTGGGACAATGTCATCTATTCAAGTTAGCTCCCTCCTTATCCCCACTTCGGCCTTTATTAAACTTGCAATATATGTATTCCGTATTGGTTTTATTTAACCTGAAACACTTGGACACCAAAGTGTTCCTCTACAATTCTAACTTTTTATTAACTCCCTCTTGTATCTTATCAACCAGTACAATATCATTTGCAAACACCATGCACCATTAGTTTTTCTCTTATATATTTTGTGAATTCATTTATAATCATGGCAAAAAGGTAAAGGTTCACTGCAAAACCTTGATTATAAATGAACATAAGGGATAGAAAAATCTCGAGCCTCTTCCAATAGTGTGCACACTTCTTCATACATGTCCTTACCTAATTGATACCCTTTATGTTCTAACACCCACCACAAAATTTCTATTAGAACTCTGTTATAAGGCTTCTCAAAGTCAATGAAAAACATATGCAAGTCTTTCCACTTATCTCTGTATTTCTCCATCAGACTTCTAATGAGAAAGATTGTTTTCATTGTTAATCGACTTGACATGAACCCGAACTGGTTAGCAGAGATAGATGTAACACCACGTAAGCGATGTTCTATAACTCGTATCCTAACTTCAAAGAAAAATATCACCTAAATGGGAAAATAGCTTTTTAGTACCCATTTTTAAAAATAAGAAAAACATTTAAAATTGCTCAAACTACAAGAAAATTAAATTCGTGAGTCATATTCGAGTGAAATATATGTGTACCTATAACTCAAGTGAAATATATGTCAAAATGTGGTAATCAATAAGCATGTGTCAAGATAATCTAGTTTATAGAAAGAAAGAATATAGGAATAAGATACAATTTTAATATATATTATAATCAATAACTTTCCATATGAAATATTAATACATAATTTTTTTATTTTTTATATATTTTAATTTAAAATTAAAATAAATAAAATTACTTTTATTTAATTAAAATAATTACTTTTTATTTAATTATTTAATTTATTTTATAATTTTTGTAAATTTTATTAAAATATATTTTTTGTATATTTAAATAAAATTAGCTTTTAAATATATAAATTGTGATGGGTTTGGATACTTGATTAAATATACTATATATTTAAATATATTTGATTAAATATACAAATAATATTTTTTGTATGAAATATACAAAAAATAATTTTATTTAAATAACAAAAATTATTTTTTAATCAAATATAAAAAAAATAATTAAATAATTAAATAAAAAGTAATTATTTTAATTAAATAAAAGTAATTTTATTTTAATTTTAAATTAAAATATACAAAAAATAAATAAATAAATTAAATTATATATGAATATTTCATGCAGAAAATTATTCATATATATTTTTAAATATTCTAATTTTAATTAAATGGAAAAAAATTATAAAAAAAAAAATAGAAGCTGACGGTATTTTAGAAATGAGTATTTAAAGGAAGAAGTGCAGTTAATCTTTATATTTTAATTTCGTCAATAAACTTGATCATTCTGTTTACTTTCTTTGATTTTTTCCATTAAATTTTAGTAAAATAACTAAAAATACCTTGTATATATATATATAATAAGAGAAAATCATTTAATTTCAATTATTTTAATTATAATTAAATATAAAAATAAGTTTTTTAATTAAATATATAAAAATAAGAAAATAATTTAAATAATTAAAAAAGTAATTTTATTTATTTTAATTTTAGAAAAATAAATAATTAAATAAAAATTAATCATTTTAATTAAATAAAAAGTAATTTTAATAAAATAAAATAATTAATTTTTATTCAATTATTTAATTTTTTATTTTTTTGTACATTTAATTTAAAAATTATTTTTTATAATTAAATAAAACTTTATAGACTAAATTGTAATTTGCCAATTACTTTTTAGTCCACGTTGAGCCCAATGATGGATATTAATAGAGAGAGGAAGCGAGATTACAGATTTTAATAATGTTAAGGTTAAAATTATATCTTAAAAATGAAAAGGGGGCAATGTGCTCCCCAAAAAAAATATGAGGGAAAAAATTGTACCTTATCCTGAGAATATATGAACATAAATGAGAGAAGAAAGCAATAAATAGAAAGAGTGATAATCAAAATCCACCAAATGAAGTCTACAAGAAATTGATTATAATACTAATAACAAAGAGAGAGAGAGGTCATAATCTAGGAATATGAAGTCCATAAATTAGTTTGGATCTGTTAGAATATTATCATAATCTTGGCTGTATCATAAGGTGTAATTAGGATGATTGTATAACATTAGGAAGGAAATTAGGGATTGCATGAAATCAGGGATTCATTCAATTATTTCTTTATTTAGCCTAGGTTTATGTGTATATAATGTAATCCCTTCTCTTTGGAATAATACAAAAAATAGAAGCTTCAAACACCTATCTTCTCTATTTCTTCTTTCTCAGGATCAAATGCACAATTTTGTCTTTGATGTTTAGCCCATTAGTCTTGCGCACCTCTCAACTTTTCAAATGACTTATTTTTCCTTAAACATGTCAAAATTGTGCACATTATACACCTAACCAACATAAACAAAATGTGTGAGAAGCACTTGACCTTACGTGGAAATTTACCCCACATGCAAGAGATTATTTTGCTCAAGTGTCCTATTTAGCTTCTTTTTTTCCCAATATTTCACCTTTGACTACTCTCTCTCTCTCTCTCCACCCTCTCTCAAAATCACAATATCATCTTACTCTATAATGATCCCTTTTTACAATTCATTTTTATAGAGAATTGATTGCCAAAAAAACAATTTTGCTACCATGAGCAAGGTGAAAGGTCCCAAAGGGAGTTATAGCCAAGGTGGAAGCAAGATCACATCTATTTAGCATCAAAGTCGACAACTTTTCGAGATTAAAAGCATCAAATTGAGAAGGATTTGACAAAGAGTTAACTAAAAGAGACTCAATATATTTCCCTTTAAAGTCAATTTCAATATTGCTTCCCGAAATCAAATACCCACTTCAAATATATAAAGGTAACAAAAAAAGAAATTGATGCAGCATCTATAATTTTTCAATTCAAGCTTTTTTGAAGGAACCTTGCCTTTAGGGTTTTTGTGTCGAGTAAAACCCAAGGTAGACAAGTTGTAGACACCATGTCTACTTAATGTCCAGGTTATACGATGCAAAGATTATGCCATTGAGAGCGACTCTTCATTGCAGGTGGACATGGTACTTTGCATTCTAAAGGTGGTAGCCCGTCCGATGTCCTCTTTGTTGTTGGTGATGGTTCCCTCCTTTCCATTTCTATTGGGTTTAGGATATATAGCCTATATAGATTTTAAGTAATTAGTGAAATAAGAGTATTTTGGAAGTACTAGATATTGATTAAGCAGCAAATTAATTGGTATTTGGTTTGAATTGTTTTCAGAATTTTAAGTAAAGAAAAGATGAGTGATAATTTGATGTAGAGCATCAAGAGAGTTCCTATTACTGTTTTAAATTTCTAAATGAAGGCAGAAGATGGTGCTCATCAAAGTGAAGGTTATGGTCGCAATTGCATTAAGTAGTGTTGCATCCAAGATAATTGTTGAACACTCTTGTCGCTTTTAAAAGGAAATAGTGTGAAATAAAAAGCTATGAAATAAAAGAGACTTAATAGAAATTGGCTCTAAAAATTGTCTAGTTAATTTGAAGAGAAGAAGAGACTAGAGAGAGAGAGAGAGAGAGAGAGAGAGAGAAGAAAAAGAAAAGGAAATGGTGAAGTATTGAATAAAGATTTTTTTAATGAGTTAAATTGCCATGCTGACCTTTTTTTTCACTTAATGTGTCCTTCAGTGTCTTTCCACTCATCCATTTTCTAGGCAGACCAAGTGTTTAATGCGCATGATTTTGACATGTTTAGGGGTGCAATAGGCCATTCGCAAAATTAAGAGATGCTCAAGGTTAATGAAGCAAAGTTCACAAGCAGAATTATGCATTTGGCTCATTGTTTTGGCTAAAGATCAAATAAGAAAGTAATTTGCATTCAAAATGACTTATGATTCACATGTAGGCTCAATAAGAAATGTCAATTTGAGTCAACTAAGCTAAAAACCTCTAAATCCTCCTATTAAAATGAAATAAGACATGAAATCCTACCGACTATTTTCAAAATTATTTTCATGCATCTACAAAATCATTATACATGAAACAACATGAACAAAATGCCACGTAGCACATGCACGTGTGCACATAAGTATCTTTTTGACATATGAAACTTGATATTTTATTATTTTGGAAGAAATCCTTGCCTTATGAGAGTTTGCTAAGTGGATGTTACATATCACCGCAGGAAATGGAAAAAGAAATGACAAACAGAAGGCTTAGTAGCAGAATTAGGAGGGAAAAATGGTTAGAAAAATTGTTAGGGTTGTTAGGAGTTAGTAGTACAGCTGTACCAAGAGTAACCGATTCTGTTATTCTCTAAGAACTGATTACATTGTATAAAAGGAGGCTGGACTAG